>HG995263.1:11360000-11365480 GCA_905332985.1 Mimas tiliae
TGGTTTTGGTCTCGGCGGCGTTCTGCCAAATGGAGATTGCCGCTCCGACCTTACCATCGATCTTACTGCCGTCTGTGAAGATAGCTCGGCCTTCTCTAGTTATTTGGTTCACTTCTGCACCGTCCACCAGACACCGGTATTTAATAGTGCCACGTTGCGCTGGGTGTTCAAGATTTTCGAAGGCCACAGGCCGTTCCACCTCCCGGTCCCCTATCACCCGCCGGGACCAGCCCCTTTTGATTTCGTACAGGGAGGCATTCTCCCTGGCACGAATATCCAGGGGCAGTATCCCGGCGAGGAGAAGGGCCGAGTTTAATGAGACGGTCCTGTAGGCCTTCGTAATCTTTTGCGCGAAACCTCTTTGGACAACAGCGAGCTGCTTTTTTATCCCTAATTTGTGTGAAGCCGGGGCCCATACACTTGCTCCATATAGTATGGTTGGCTCTACTACAGCCGTATACAGCAGTTTGATGATGTCTGGTCCCAGCCCCCACTGCGTTCTTGCTGCCGTGGACAGTTTTTGGTAAAAACCCACTGCCTTCTTACATACGTTGGTAACGTGGGCGTTAAAGGTCAGCCCGCTGTCGATTGTGACTCCCAGTATCTTCATCTGTTTTTCCAGACCAATGTCCACGCCACCCATGTGGAGGATCGGAGAATCATACTTCAGTTTTCTGGTTATCACCATTGCCTTTGTCTTGTTCGGGGCGAACTTAAGTTTGTTTTTGATTCCCCAATCCCTCACACAGGCCAGCGTTTCATTGGCCTGTTTTTGTATCTTGCTCATCTCATGTCCGTCGAATGCGAGCACTACGTCATCGGCAAAAGCTTGGCAGTAAATACCCCGTCTATCAAGCTCCGATAGTAGTGGGTCGAGGAGCAGATTCCAGAAGGTTGGACCCCCAATGGAGCCCTGCACGCATCCCTTGGAGGTCCACCTCTCATACTCTTCCCCGGAGTACCTCAGTCTGACTTTTCTGCTCTCGAGGTAGCTATCTATTACCCTTCTGATGTTGATTGGACATCCTTCCTCCGACAGTCTGACTCTAATTGCCGGCCACCAGGCGCTGTCGAAGGCCCCCTCTATGTCCAGTGAGACAATAAGGACAATTTTCTTTTCAGAAAGTTTGTTCCTTATATGTCTCATCAAAACGTAGAGGGAGTCTTCGGTGCTCCTCTGCGGCATAAAGCCAAACTGTCGGGGGCTTGTCCTCGGGTAGAGATACCACCTCACTCGCCCCACCACCATCTTCTCCAGTATCTTCCCCATCACAGGCAAAAGGCCTATCGGTCTGTACGATTTGACGTTCGTGTAGTCCTCCTTGGCAGGTTTCCGGAGGACTATGACCGTTGCCTCCTTCCAGGTGGTCGGGAAGTGGCCAAGTTCGAGGCACTTGTTTGCCAGTGATAGGTACAATTCTGGGTACTTATCTATAGCTTGCTTACAGATGTCAGCCGTTAGGCCGTCTGCTCCCGGGGCTTTCTTTGGATTGAAGCTGTTTGCAGCCGCACTTAGTTCGTCCAGTGTAAATGGTGGGTCATGGATCTCAGCATCGACTTTGTCATTTACTCGTGCGGCTGCCTCTCTTGTACGCTGATGGTCTGCGTTGTCTTCTTCTTTATTGTCTTCTGGATAGAAGGTTTCTGCCAATAGCTTTGCCGAGTCCTTCAAGCTTAGGGTCTCTCCGTTCTTGGTCAATGGCAGGTCTTCATGCTTTTTGGATACCTTCCCAATCACTCTATATATCCCGTCCCAGATGTTCTCCTTATCCTGTTTTTTACAGAATTCCTTCCAACTATCTACTTGTGCCTTCTTGGCTTCATTCTCATATCTCTCTTTTGATTGCAGATACTCATCAACGACCTTAGCTCTTCGAATCGGCGCTGCGCATCGGATTCTCCTTTTCCTGGTGGTGACTTCCTTCTTCATTCTGGCGAGTTTCTCGGACCACCACGGTAAGTTGTGTTTGTTTTTTACTTTAATTAGCGGTATTGTCTCGTTGCTAGTTTTTATTATTGTATCTATGTATTTTTCTATTGTATTATCTAGATTTGATTTATTGTTGATGTTATTTATTTCTGATTCTGTTAGTTGGTTGCTGTGCAATAATTGTTCCAGTTTTTCAGCAAAGTGGGTCCAATTAGCCTTATTTGTGTTGTACTTTTTTGTAGATTTAAATTTCTGTATTGTAAATTTACTTTTAATTCTATCAATTTTGAAGGTTATTGCGTTATGGTCCGAGTCCGCCATGGTGTCGTCCACCTTCCAGTCCCTTGTCAGGTCCAGGATATCCTCAGTGCAGGCCGTGATGTCAATGTGGCTGGTGAGGAGTTTTCCTCCTCGCACTGTTTCGAATGTTGGAGCTTTGCCGCTGTTGAGCACCTGCAATCCGTGTTCCTCCAGCATTCCTGCCATTTCCTCTCCCCTCCCGTCAGTGTCCGCGCTGCCCCACCATATGCTTTTGGCATTGGTGTCACCCCCTATGAGTATTCCGCGAGGGCCCAGTTTTTCAACTATCTTCCCCAACTGCTGCAGGTATGGCCCTATGGGTTTATCCGGCTCAAAGTAGAACGAGATAACCACTATCTCACGGGTTCCCGTTTGGATCTTCACCACTGTGATGTTGGTTGTGGTGAGGGACGGACATTGGGCCACCGTCCAGTCGCCGTTGAAAACTGCAACGGCTGACTTGACAACGTCCCCCTGCCCGTTTTCTCCCTGGAAGATCCTCACCCCCCGGTGGTCTCTCACTCTACCTTGGCTTCCCACGTATGGCTCCTGCAGCAGCGCAAAGTCGACCTTCCTCTTTGCTGATTCTAGTAAGAATTCACTTGTCGCTAGTTTTTTCCTTTGTAAATTGGCTTGGGCGACTAAGGTCGACGTTGCGCCTGTTGAGGAGTTTGTCTGATCTGGGTTCCTTGGATCCACCTTAGCAATATGCTACCGTGGACCTCGCCAGGATCTCCCACTTCCTCCTCACAGGGCATTCCGGGCTAAAGGCATCGTGTTCGGTCCCGCCGATCCTGGCCTTGGTGCAGTTGCAACACGTCGGTGGAGCCCTCGCCATCCAGTCGGCGCATTCCGACCTGTGGTGGGCCCCCCCGCAGTGGCTGCACGCATCCTCCTGGTCTCGGCAGAACCGCTTCCCATGCCCATAGCCCAGGCACCGCGAGCACTGGATAAGAGGGGATTGGTCCTCGACCTTGACCCTCTGCACGTCAATATGGACTGACCCCTCTTCTGTGAGCCGCTTCCATATCTTAGGTGGCACCTGTATTGCCACGTGAGATGTGAGTGGGTTCCGCGCCCTTCTCCTAAATTTCACCTTTAGGCACGCGCTGTCTCCACTCACATCTCCCAGAAGATGTTTGTTCTGGTTAAGTAGTGCTCTTACTATTTCGTCGTCCTTGTTATGGCTTAGGACGTCCCTCAGCAAAATCATGGGATTCTTATTCTCCATATCCTCGATATGAAGTCTGGCTCCCGCTGATTTGATCTTTTCCTTAATTCTGCCCAGTTCTTCTTTCGACTTACAGCCAACTATCACTTTCCTATCCTTTGCCTTTCTTATCTTATCAATCCTCATCCCCTCTTCTCTAGCATTTAGTGTAGTCCTGATTTCCTCGAAGACTGCTTCGCCCGTGACCGTCTGGTCCACGGAGGTGATCACTACGGAGTGCATTGCTGCATTCCCTTGTTCCTTCCTCCCCGTGCCAGACACCACGCTTGCGTAGCTTCTTCCTTCTTTCCAGTCCTCTCTTTGCTTATTTATCTCCTTGCTTAACTTTTCCATTTCCTCCTTGCTCTCTTTCAATAGTTGGGTGTGGGCATCCAGTCTCCTAATTATTTCCTTCTCCTGATTTTCTAGCTTTTTCTCTATTTCCGTGTCTCTTCCGATTCTGGGTGGATCTTCTGTTGTCTTTACCTTCTTTCCTTCTTTTAACCTTTCGTCCTCTCCTTCCTTTACTAGCTTGTATAGCTTTTCCGCTGCCTCTATAACGTCCGTTTTTATCTCCGTTTTCAGGTTCCGACTGTTGTTTATTTGGAGCTTCAGTTTCATCAAGCAAGATTTTGCTTTGGCTGTCCTGCTCATTTGTCCGGTATCTTCTCGTGGCACTACTGCCACTATTGAGGCCGGGGCTGTCACTTTTTTAGTCGGGTTTTCTCCGTCCGCAGAGGTTCCCGCGGGTTTTGGCCGCACGGGCTCGGCGGCGCTCGTTCCCCCAGATCTTTCGATCTGGGATTCCAAGCTCCGCCGGGCCTGCGCGACCTTGTTCCCACCGGTATCTCCCGGGCTGATCTTTTCAGGCGTTTTGCTCTTCGGCCTCATTTCCTTGGGTGGCGTGCGGATCCCGAACATTATATGTTTGGTATTGTTAGGGGAATGCGTCTGAAGAATATGTTTCCCACAAGTGTATACGGCTTGTAGGCGTCAAAAAGTCAAAAAGTAAATTTTGTATAATTTGTTTGGGTCAACCGTGGGGCTTAAAGCAGCTCGTGTTGTTTTTCCTATTTAACAGTTAATAATGCAGATGATATGCAACCAGAGCAGCCAATGCAGACTGTCCAGTTAATGCAGGCAATGCAGGCAGTATGCAGATGATGATCCCTGATTGTTGATTAGCCCGCGCACGCAGGCAATGCAGGCAATGCAGGCAATGCAGGCAATGCAGGCAATGCAGCCGATGCAGACTATCCAGTCAATGCAGGCAATGCAGGCAGTGTGCAGATGATCCTTGATTAGCCCGCGCTCGCAGGCAATGCAGGCAATGCAGGCAATGCAGCCGATGCAGACTATCCGGATAATACAGGCAATGCAGACAGTGTGCAGATGGATCTTCAATTGGCCCGCGCAAGCAGGCAATGCAGCCGAAGCAGACTATCCAGATAATACCGGCTATGCAGACAGTGTGCAGATGGATCTTCGATTCACCCGCGCAAGCAGGCAATGCAGCCGATGCAGGCTGTCCAGATGATGCAGGCAGTGCAGACAGTGTGCAGATGGATCTCCAATTGGCCAGCGCGCGCAGACAATGCAGCCGATGCAGTTAAAGCAGCCAGTGCAGACTTACCAGATGGTACAGGTAACGCAGGCAATGCGCAGATAGATGTTTGATTGGCCTGCGCACTCAGCTACTGCAGCCAATGCAACCAAAGCAGCCGAAGCAAGCAATGCAGATGATGCAGATGATGCAGGTAATGCCGATAATCCAGAAAATTGACGATTTTTCACTAGTTTTTCCCAATTTGAGGGAAAACCACCGCACTTTCCACTTCACCACCTACACCAACACACTGCCAGGTCTTTTACGCACCCAATGATATAAATTTCAAAGCGAGATTCAAATTTAAGACGACCGAGCCGATTTATTTTACGCGGAGCGACACATAAACGATGCGTTCACGGTGGCGTTCTTGGAGCAACTGGTTAGGTTAGGTTAGGTTAGGTTAGGTTAGGTTAGGTTAGGTTAGGTTAGGT
>HG995264.1:0-7500 GCA_905332985.1 Mimas tiliae
CCTAACCTAACCTAACCTAACCTAACCTAACCTAACCTAACCTAACCTAACCTAACCTAACCTAACCTAACCTAACCTAACCTAACCTAACCTACCTAACCTAACCTAACCTAACCTAACCTAACCTAACCTAACCTAACCTAACCTAACCTAACCTAACCTAACCTAACCTAACCTAACCTAACCTAACCTAACCTAACCTAACCTAACCTAACCTAACCTAACCTAACCTAACCTAACCTAACCTAACCTAACCTAACCTAACCTAACCTAACCTAACCTAACCTAACCTAACTAACCTAACCTAACCTAACCTAACCTAACCTAACCTAACCTAACCTAACCTAACCTAACCTAACCTAACCTAACCTAACCTAACCTAACCTAACCTAACCTAACCTAACCTAACCTAACCTAACCTAACCTAACCTAACCTAACCTAACCTAACCTAACCTAACCTAACCTAACCTAACCTAACCTAACCTAACCTAACCTAACCTAACCTAACCTAACCTAACCTAACCTAACCTAACCTAACCTAACCTAACCTAACCTAACCTAACCTAACCTAACCTAACCTAACCTAACCTAACCTAACCTAACCTAACCTAACCTAACCTAACCTAACCTAACCTAACCTAACCTAACCTAACCTAACCTAACCTAACCTAACCTAACCTAACCTAACCTAACCTAACCTAACCTAACCTAACCTAACCTAACCTAACCTAACCTAACCTAACCTAACCTAACCTAACCTAACCTAACCTAACCTAACCTAACCTAACCTAACCTAACCTAACCTAACCTAACCTAACCTAACCTAACCTAACCTAACCTAACCTAACCTAACCTAACCTAACCTAACCTAACCTAACCTAACCTAACCTAACCTAACCTAACCTAACCTAACCTAACCTAACCTAACCTAACCTAACCTAACCTAACCTAACCTAACCTAACCTAACCTAACCTAACCTAACCTAACCTAACCTAACCTAACCTAACCTAACCTAACCTAACCTAACCTAACCTAACCTAACCTAACCTAACCTAACCTAACCTAACCTAACCTAACCTAACCTAACCTAACCTAACCTAACCTAACCTAACCTAACCTAACCTAACCTAACCTAACCTAACCTAACCTAACCTAACCTAACCTAACCTAACCTAACCTAACCTAACCTAACCTAACCTAACCTAACCTAACCTAACCTAACCTAACCTAACCTAACCTAACCTAACCTAACCTAACCTAACCTAACCTAACCTAACCTAACCTAACCTAACCTAACCTAACCTAACCTAACCTAACCTAACCTAACCTAACCTAACCTAACCTAACCTAACCTAACCTAACCTAACCTAACCTAACCTAACCTAACCTAACCTAACCTAACCTAACCTAACCTAACCTAACCTAACCTAACCTAACCTAACCTAACCTAACCTAACCTAACCTAACCTAACCTAACCTAACCTAACCTAACCTAACCTAACCTAACCTAACCTAACCTAACCTAACCTAACCTAACCTAACCTAACCTAACCTAACCTAACCTAACCTAACCTAACCTAACCTAACCTAACCTAACCTAACCTAACCTAACCTAACCTAACCTAACCTAACCTAACCTAACCTAACCTAACCTAACCTAACCTAACCTAACCTAACCTAACCTAACCTAACCTAACCTAACCTAACCTAACCTAACCTAACCTAACCTAACCTAACCTAACCTAACCTAACCTAACCTAACCTAACCTAACCTAACCTAACCTAACCTAACCTAACCTAACCTAACCTAACCTAACCTAACCTAACCTAACCTAACCTAACCTAACCTAACCTAACCTAACCTAACCTAACCTAACCTAACCTAACCTAACCTAACCTAACCTAACCTAACCTAACCTAACCTAACCTAACCTAACCTAACCTAACCTAACCTAACCTAACCTAACCTAACCTAACCTAACCTAACCTAACCTAACCTAACCTAACCTAACCTAACCTAACCTAACCTAACCTAACCTAACCTAACCTAACCTAACCTAACCTAACCTAACCTAACCTAACCTAACCTAACCTAACCTAACCTAACCTAACCTAACCTAACCTAACCTAACCTAACCTAACCTAACCTAACCTAACCTAACCTAACCTAACCTAACCTAACCTAACCTAACCTAACCTAACCTAACCTAACCTAACCTAACCTAACCTAACCTAACCTAACCTAACCTAACCTAACCTAACCTAACCTAACCTAACCTAACCTAACCTAACCTAACCTAACCTAACCTAACCTAACCTAACCTAACCTAACCTAACCTAACCTAACCTAACCTAACCTAACCTAACCTAACCTAACCTAACCTAACCTAACCTAACCTAACCTAACCTAACCTAACCTAACCTAACCTAACCTAACCTAACCTAACCTAACCTAACCTAACCTAACCTAACCTAACCTAACCTAACCTAACCTAACCTAACCTAACCTAACCTAACCTAACCTAACCTAACCTAACCTAACCTAACCTAACCTAACCTAACCTAACCTAACCTAACCTAACCTAACCTAACCTAACCTAACCTAACCTAACCTAACCTAACCTAACCTAACCTAACCTAACCTAACCTAACCTAACCTAACCTAACCTAACCTAACCTAACCTAACCTAACCTAACCTAACCTAACCTAACCTAACCTAACCTAACCTAACCTAACCTAACCTAACCTAACCTAACCTAACCTAACCTAACCTAACCTAACCTAACCTAACCTAACCTAACCTAACCTAACCTAACCTAACCTAACCTAACCTAACCTAACCTAACCTAACCTAACCTAACCTAACCTAACCTAACCTAACCTAACCTAACCTAACCTAACCTAACCTAACCTAACCTAACCTAACCTAACCTAACCTAACCTAACCTAACCTAACCTAACCTAACCTAACCTAACCTAACCTAACCTAACCTAACCTAACCTAACCTAACCTAACCTAACCTAACCTAACCTAACCTAACCTAACCTAACCTAACCTAACCTAACCTAACCTAACCTAACCTAACCTAACCTAACCTAACCTAACCTAACCTAACCTAACCTAACCTAACCTAACCTAACCTAACCTAACCTAACCTAACCTAACCTAACCTAACCTAACCTAACCTAACCTAACCTAACCTAACCTAACCTAACCTAACCTAACCTAACCTAACCTAACCTAACCTAACCTAACCTAACCTAACCTAACCTAACCTAACCTAACCTAACCTAACCTAACCTAACCTAACCTAACCTAACCTAACCTAACCTAACCTAACCTAACCTAACCTAACCTAACCTAACCTAACCTAACCTAACCTAACCTAACCTAACCTAACCTAACCTAACCTAACCTAACCTAACCTAACCTAACCTAACCTAACCTAACCTAACCTAACCTAACCTAACCTAACCTAACCTAACCTAACCTAACCTAACCTAACCTAACCTAACCTAACCTAACCTAACCTAACCTAACCTAACCTAACCTAACCTAACCTAACCTAACCTAACCTAACCTAACCTAACCTAACCTAACCTAACCTAACCTAACCTAACCTAACCTAACCTAACCTAACCTAACCTAACCTAACCTAACCTAACCTAACCTAACCTAACCTAACCTAACCTAACCTAACCTAACCTAACCTAACCTAACCTAACCTAACCTAACCTAACCTAACCTAACCTAACCTAACCTAACCTAACCTAACCTAACCTAACCTAACCTAACCTAACCTAACCTAACCTAACCTAACCTAACCTAACCTAACCTAACCTAACCTAACCTAACCTAACCTAACCTAACCTAACCTAACCTAACCTAACCTAACCTAACCTAACCTAACCTAACCTAACCTAACCTAACCTAACCTAACCTAACCTAACCTAACCTAACCTAACCTAACCTAACCTAACCTAACCTAACCTAACCTAACCTAACCTAACCTAACCTAACCTAACCTAACCTAACCTAACCTAACCTAACCTAACCTAACCTAACCTAACCTAACCTAACCTAACCTAACCTAACCTAACCTAACCTAACCTAACCTAACCTAACCTAACCTAACCTAACCTAACCTAACCTAACCTAACCTAACCTAACCTAACCTAACCTAACCTAACCTAACCTAACCTAACCTAACCTAACCTAACCTAACCTAACCTAACCTAACCTAACCTAACCTAACCTAACCTAACCTAACCTAACCTAACCTAACCTAACCTAACCTAACCTAACCTAACCTAACCTAACCTAACCTAACCTAACCTAACCTAACCTAACCTAACCTAACCTAACCTAACCTAACCTAACCTAACCTAACCTAACCTAACCTAACCTAACCTAACCTAACCTAACCTAACCTAACCTAACCTAACCTAACCTAACCTAACCTAACCTAACCTAACCTAACCTAACCTAACCTAACCTAACCTAACCTAACCTAACCTAACCTAACCTAACCTAACCTAACCTAACCTAACCTAACCTAACCTAACCTAACCTAACCTAACCTAACCTAACCTAACCTAACCTAACCTAACCTAACCTAACCTAACCTAACCTAACCTAACCTAACCTAACCTAACCTAACCTAACCTAACCTAACCTAACCTAACCTAACCTAACCTAACCTAACCTAACCTAACCTAACCTAACCTAACCTAACCTAACCTAACCTAACCTAACCTAACCTAACCTAACCTAACCTAACCTAACCTAACCTAACCTAACCTAACCTAACCTAACCTAACCTAACCTAACCTAACCTAACCTAACCTAACCTAACCTAACCTAACCTAACCTAACCTAACCTAACCTAACCTAACCTAACCTAACCTAACCTAACCTAACCTAACCTAACCTAACCTAACCTAACCTAACCTAACCTAACCTAACCTAACCTAACCTAACCTAACCTAACCTAACCTAACCTAACCTAACCTAACCTAACCTAACCTAACCTAACCTAACCTAACCTAACCTAACCTAACCTAACCTAACCTAACCTAACCTAACCTAACCTAACCTAACCTAACCTAACCTAACCTAACCTAACCTAACCTAACCTAACCTAACCTAACCTAACCTAACCTAACCTAACCTAACCTAACCTAACCTAACCTAACCTAACCTAACCTAACCTAACCTAACCTAACCTAACCTAACCTAACCTAACCTAACCTAACCTAACCTAACCTAACCTAACCTAACCTAACCTAACCTAACCTAACCTAACCTAACCTAACCTAACCTAACCTAACCTAACCTAACCTAACCTAACCTAACCTAACCTAACCTAACCTAACCTAACCTAACCTAACCTAACCTAACCTAACCTAACCTAACCTAACCTAACCTAACCTAACCTAACCTAACCTAACCTAACCTAACCTAACCTAACCTAACCTAACCTAACCTAACCTAACCTAACCTAACCTAACCTAACCTAACCTAACCTAACCTAACCTAACCTAACCTAACCTAACCTAACCTAACCTAACCTAACCTAACCTAACCTAACCTAACCTAACCTAACCTAACCTAACCTAACCTAACCTAACCTAACCTAACCTAACCTAACCTAACCTAACCTAACCTAACCTAACCTAACCTAACCTAACCTAACCTAACCTAACCTAACCTAACCTAACCTAACCTAACCTAACCTAACCTAACCTAACCTAACCTAACCTAACCTAACCTAACCTAACCTAACCTAACCTAACCTAACCTAACCTAACCTAACCTAACCTAACCTAACCTAACCTAACCTAACCTAACCTAACCTAACCTAACCTAACCTAACCTAACCTAACCTAACCTAACCTAACCTAACCTAACCTAACCTAACCTAACCTAACCTAACCTAACCTAACCTAACCTAACCTAACCTAACCTAACCTAACCTAACCTAACCTAACCTAACCTAACCTAACCTAACCTAACCTAACCTAACCTAACCTAACCTAACCTAACCTAACCTAACCTAACCTAACCTAACCTAACCTAACCTAACCTAACCTAACCTAACCTAACCTAACCTAACCTAACCTAACCTAACCTAACCTAACCTAACCTAACCTAACCTAACCTAACCTAACCTAACCTAACCTAACCTAACCTAACCTAACCTAACCTAACCTAACCTAACCTAACCTAACCTAACCTAACCTAACCTAACCTAACCTAACCTAACCTAACCTAACCTAACCTAACCTAACCTAACCTAACCTAACCTAACCTAACCTAACCTAACCTAACCTAACCTAACCTAACCTAACCTAACCTAACCTAACCTAACCTAACCTAACCTAACCTAACCTAACCTAACCTAACCTAACCTAACCTAACCTAACCTAACCTAACCTAACCTAACCTAACCTAACCTAACCTAACCTAACCTAACCTAACCTAACCTAACCTAACCTAACCTAACCTAACCTAACCTAACCTAACCTAACCTAACCTAACCTAACCTAACCTAACCTAACCTAACCTAACCTAACCTAACCTAACCTAACCTAACCTAACCTAACCTAACCTAACCTAACCTAACCTAACCTAACCTAACCTAACCTAACCTAACCTAACCTAACCTAACCTAACCTAACCTAACCTAACCTAACCTAACCTAACCTAACCTAACCTAACCTAACCTAACCTAACCTAACCTAACCTAACCTAACCTAACCTAACCTAACCTAACCTAACCTAACCTAACCTAACCTAACCTAACCTAACCTAACCTAACCTAACCTAACCTAACCTAACCTAACCTAACCTAACCTAACCTAACCTAACCTAACCTAACCTAACCTAACCTAACCTAACCTAACCTAACCTAACCTAACCTAACCTAACCTAACCTAACCTAACCTAACCTAACCTAACCTAACCTAACCTAACCTAACCTAACCTAACCTAACCTAACCTAACCTAACCTAACCTAACCTAACCTAACCTAACCTAACCTAACCTAACCTAACCTAACCTAACCTAACCTAACCTAACCTAACCTAACCTAACCTAACCTAACCTAACCTAACCTAACCTAACCTAACCTAACCTAACCTAACCTAACCTAACCTAACCTAACCTAACCTAACCTAACCTAACCTAACCTAACCTAACCTAACCTAACCTAACCTAACCTAACCTAACCTAACCTAACCTAACCTAACCTAACCTAACCTAACCTAACCTAACCTAACCTAACCTAACCTAACCTAACCTAACCTAACCTAACCTAACCTAACCTAACCTAACCTAACCTAACCTAACCTAACCTAACCTAACCTAACCTAACCTAACCTAACCTAACCTAACCTAACCTAACCTAACCTAACCTAACCTAACCTAACCTAACCTAACCTAACCTAACCTAACCTAACCTAACCTAACCTAACCTAACCTAACCTAACCTAACC